>CM048605.1:21383590-21392448 GCA_026413675.1 Populus pruinosa
GGGTTTAGGGTTTAGGGTTTAGGGTTTAGGGTTTAGGGTTTAGGGTTTAGGGTTTAGGGTTTAGGGTTTAGGGTTTAGGGTTTAGGGTTTAGGGTTTAGGGTTTAGGGTTTAGGGTTTAGGGTTTAGGGTTTAGGGTTTAGGGTTTAGGGTTTAGGGTTTAGGGTTTAGGGTTTAGGGTTTAGGGTTTAGGGTTTAGGGTTTAGGGTTTAGGGTTTAGGGTTTAGGGTTTAGGGTTTAGGGTTTAGGGTTTAGGGTTTAGGGTTTAGGGTTTAGGGTTTAGGGTTTAGGGTTTAGGGTTTAGGGTTTAGGGTTTAGGGTTTAGGGTTTAGGGTTTAGGGTTTAGGGTTTAGGGTTTAGGGTTTAGGGTTTAGGGTTTAGGGTTTAGGGTTTAGGGTTTAGGGTTTAGGGTTTAGGGTTTAGGGTTTAGGGTTTAGGGTTTAGGGTTTAGGGTTTAGGGTTTAGGGTTTAGGGTTTAGGGTTTAGGGTTTAGGGTTTAGGGTTTAGGGTTTAGGGTTTAGGGTTTAGGGTTTAGGGTTTAGGGTTTAGGGTTTAGGGTTTAGGGTTTAGGGTTTAGGGTTTAGGGTTTAGGGTTTAGGGTTTAGGGTTTAGGGTTTAGGGTTTAGGGTTTAGGGTTTAGGGTTTAGGGTTTAGGGTTTAGGGTTTAGGGTTTAGGGTTTAGGGTTTAGGGTTTAGGGTTTAGGGTTTAGGGTTTAGGGTTTAGGGTTTAGGGTTTAGGGTTTAGGGTTTAGGGTTTAGGGTTTAGGGTTTAGGGTTTAGGGTTTAGGGTTTAGGGTTTAGGGTTTAGGGTTTAGGGTTTAGGGTTTAGGGTTTAGGGTTTAGGGTTTAGGGTTTAGGGTTTAGGGTTTAGGGTTTAGGGTTTAGGGTTTAGGGTTTAGGGTTTAGGGTTTAGGGTTTAGGGTTTAGGGTTTAGGGTTTAGGGTTTAGGGTTTAGGGTTTAGGGTTTAGGGTTTAGGGTTTAGGGTTTAGGGTTTAGGGTTTAGGGTTTAGGGTTTAGGGTTTAGGGTTTAGGGTTTAGGGTTTAGGGTTTAGGGTTTAGGGTTTAGGGTTTAGGGTTTAGGGTTTAGGGTTTAGGGTTTAGGGTTTAGGGTTTAGGGTTTAGGGTTTAGGGTTTAGGGTTTAGGGTTTAGGGTTTAGGGTTTAGGGTTTAGGGTTTAGGGTTTAGGGTTTAGGGTTTAGGGTTTAGGGTTTAGGGTTTAGGGTTTAGGGTTTAGGGTTTAGGGTTTAGGGTTTAGGGTTTAGGGTTTAGGGTTTAGGGTTTAGGGTTTAGGGTTTAGGGTTTAGGGTTTAGGGTTTAGGGTTTAGGGTTTAGGGTTTAGGGTTTAGGGTTTAGGGTTTAGGGTTTAGGGTTTAGGGTTTAGGGTTTAGGGTTTAGGGTTTAGGGTTTAGGGTTTAGGGTTTAGGGTTTAGGGTTTAGGGTTTAGGGTTTAGGGTTTAGGGTTTAGGGTTTAGGGTTTAGGGTTTAGGGTTTAGGGTTTAGGGTTTAGGGTTTAGGGTTTAGGGTTTAGGGTTTAGGGTTTAGGGTTTAGGGTTTAGGGTTTAGGGTTTAGGGTTTAGGGTTTAGGGTTTAGGGTTTAGGGTTTAGGGTTTAGGGTTTAGGGTTTAGGGTTTAGGGTTTAGGGTTTAGGGTTTAGGGTTTAGGGTTTAGGGTTTAGGGTTTAGGGTTTAGGGTTTAGGGTTTAGGGTTTAGGGTTTAGGGTTTAGGGTTTAGGGTTTAGGGTTTAGGGTTTAGGGTTTAGGGTTTAGGGTTTAGGGTTTAGGGTTTAGGGTTTAGGGTTTAGGGTTTAGGGTTTAGGGTTTAGGGTTTAGGGTTTAGGGTTTAGGGTTTAGGGTTTAGGGTTTAGGGTTTAGGGTTTAGGGTTTAGGGTTTAGGGTTTAGGGTTTAGGGTTTAGGGTTTAGGGTTTAGGGTTTAGGGTTTAGGGTTTAGGGTTTAGGGTTTAGGGTTTAGGGTTTAGGGTTTAGGGTTTAGGGTTTAGGGTTTAGGGTTTAGGGTTTAGGGTTTAGGGTTTAGGGTTTAGGGTTTAGGGTTTAGGGTTTAGGGTTTAGGGTTTAGGGTTTAGGGTTTAGGGTTTAGGGTTTAGGGTTTAGGGTTTAGGGTTTAGGGTTTAGGGTTTAGGGTTTAGGGTTTAGGGTTTAGGGTTTAGGGTTTAGGGTTTAGGGTTTAGGGTTTAGGGTTTAGGGTTTAGGGTTTAGGGTTTAGGGTTTAGGGTTTAGGGTTTAGGGTTTAGGGTTTAGGGTTTAGGGTTTAGGGTTTAGGGTTTAGGGTTTAGGGTTTAGGGTTTAGGGTTTAGGGTTTAGGGTTTAGGGTTTAGGGTTTAGGGTTTAGGGTTTAGGGTTTAGGGTTTAGGGTTTAGGGTTTAGGGTTTAGGGTTTAGGGTTTAGGGTTTAGGGTTTAGGGTTTAGGGTTTAGGGTTTAGGGTTTAGGGTTTAGGGTTTAGGGTTTAGGGTTTAGGGTTTAGGGTTTAGGGTTTAGGGTTTAGGGTTTAGGGTTTAGGGTTTAGGGTTTAGGGTTTAGGGTTTAGGGTTTAGGGTTTAGGGTTTAGGGTTTAGGGTTTAGGGTTTAGGGTTTAGGGTTTAGGGTTTAGGGTTTAGGGTTTAGGGTTTAGGGTTTAGGGTTTAGGGTTTAGGGTTTAGGGTTTAGGGTTTAGGGTTTAGGGTTTAGGGTTTAGGGTTTAGGGTTTAGGGTTTAGGGTTTAGGGTTTAGGGTTTAGGGTTTAGGGTTTAGGGTTTAGGGTTTAGGGTTTAGGGTTTAGGGTTTAGGGTTTAGGGTTTAGGGTTTAGGGTTTAGGGTTTAGGGTTTAGGGTTTAGGGTTTAGGGTTTAGGGTTTAGGGTTTAGGGTTTAGGGTTTAGGGTTTAGGGTTTAGGGTTTAGGGTTTAGGGTTTAGGGTTTAGGGTTTAGGGTTTAGGGTTTAGGGTTTAGGGTTTAGGGTTTAGGGTTTAGGGTTTAGGGTTTAGGGTTTAGGGTTTAGGGTTTAGGGTTTAGGGTTTAGGGTTTAGGGTTTAGGGTTTAGGGTTTAGGGTTTAGGGTTTAGGGTTTAGGGTTTAGGGTTTAGGGTTTAGGGTTTAGGGTTTAGGGTTTAGGGTTTAGGGTTTAGGGTTTAGGGTTTAGGGTTTAGGGTTTAGGGTTTAGGGTTTAGGGTTTAGGGTTTAGGGTTTAGGGTTTAGGGTTTAGGGTTTAGGGTTTAGGGTTTAGGGTTTAGGGTTTAGGGTTTAGGGTTTAGGGTTTAGGGTTTAGGGTTTAGGGTTTAGGGTTTAGGGTTTAGGGTTTAGGGTTTAGGGTTTAGGGTTTAGGGTTTAGGGTTTAGGGTTTAGGGTTTAGGGTTTAGGGTTTAGGGTTTAGGGTTTAGGGTTTAGGGTTTAGGGTTTAGGGTTTAGGGTTTAGGGTTTAGGGTTTAGGGTTTAGGGTTTAGGGTTTAGGGTTTAGGGTTTAGGGTTTAGGGTTTAGGGTTTAGGGTTTAGGGTTTAGGGTTTAGGGTTTAGGGTTTAGGGTTTAGGGTTTAGGGTTTAGGGTTTAGGGTTTAGGGTTTAGGGTTTAGGGTTTAGGGTTTAGGGTTTAGGGTTTAGGGTTTAGGGTTTAGGGTTTAGGGTTTAGGGTTTAGGGTTTAGGGTTTAGGGTTTAGGGTTTAGGGTTTAGGGTTTAGGGTTTAGGGTTTAGGGTTTAGGGTTTAGGGTTTAGGGTTTAGGGTTTAGGGTTTAGGGTTTAGGGTTTAGGGTTTAGGGTTTAGGGTTTAGGGTTTAGGGTTTAGGGTTTAGGGTTTAGGGTTTAGGGTTTAGGGTTTAGGGTTTAGGGTTTAGGGTTTAGGGTTTAGGGTTTAGGGTTTAGGGTTTAGGGTTTAGGGTTTAGGGTTTAGGGTTTAGGGTTTAGGGTTTAGGGTTTAGGGTTTAGGGTTTAGGGTTTAGGGTTTAGGGTTTAGGGTTTAGGGTTTAGGGTTTAGGGTTTAGGGTTTAGGGTTTAGGGTTTAGGGTTTAGGGTTTAGGGTTTAGGGTTTAGGGTTTAGGGTTTAGGGTTTAGGGTTTAGGGTTTAGGGTTTAGGGTTTAGGGTTTAGGGTTTAGGGTTTAGGGTTTAGGGTTTAGGGTTTAGGGTTTAGGGTTTAGGGTTTAGGGTTTAGGGTTTAGGGTTTAGGGTTTAGGGTTTAGGGTTTAGGGTTTAGGGTTTAGGGTTTAGGGTTTAGGGTTTAGGGTTTAGGGTTTAGGGTTTAGGGTTTAGGGTTTAGGGTTTAGGGTTTAGGGTTTAGGGTTTAGGGTTTAGGGTTTAGGGTTTAGGGTTTAGGGTTTAGGGTTTAGGGTTTAGGGTTTAGGGTTTAGGGTTTAGGGTTTAGGGTTTAGGGTTTAGGGTTTAGGGTTTAGGGTTTAGGGTTTAGGGTTTAGGGTTTAGGGTTTAGGGTTTAGGGTTTAGGGTTTAGGGTTTAGGGTTTAGGGTTTAGGGTTTAGGGTTTAGGGTTTAGGGTTTAGGGTTTAGGGTTTAGGGTTTAGGGTTTAGGGTTTAGGGTTTAGGGTTTAGGGTTTAGGGTTTAGGGTTTAGGGTTTAGGGTTTAGGGTTTAGGGTTTAGGGTTTAGGGTTTAGGGTTTAGGGTTTAGGGTTTAGGGTTTAGGGTTTAGGGTTTAGGGTTTAGGGTTTAGGGTTTAGGGTTTAGGGTTTAGGGTTTAGGGTTTAGGGTTTAGGGTTTAGGGTTTAGGGTTTAGGGTTTAGGGTTTAGGGTTTAGGGTTTAGGGTTTAGGGTTTAGGGTTTAGGGTTTAGGGTTTAGGGTTTAGGGTTTAGGGTTTAGGGTTTAGGGTTTAGGGTTTAGGGTTTAGGGTTTAGGGTTTAGGGTTTAGGGTTTAGGGTTTAGGGTTTAGGGTTTAGGGTTTAGGGTTTAGGGTTTAGGGTTTAGGGTTTAGGGTTTAGGGTTTAGGGTTTAGGGTTTAGGGTTTAGGGTTTAGGGTTTAGGGTTTAGGGTTTAGGGTTTAGGGTTTAGGGTTTAGGGTTTAGGGTTTAGGGTTTAGGGTTTAGGGTTTAGGGTTTAGGGTTTAGGGTTTAGGGTTTAGGGTTTAGGGTTTAGGGTTTAGGGTTTAGGGTTTAGGGTTTAGGGTTTAGGGTTTAGGGTTTAGGGTTTAGGGTTTAGGGTTTAGGGTTTAGGGTTTAGGGTTTAGGGTTTAGGGTTTAGGGTTTAGGGTTTAGGGTTTAGGGTTTAGGGTTTAGGGTTTAGGGTTTAGGGTTTAGGGTTTAGGGTTTAGGGTTTAGGGTTTAGGGTTTAGGGTTTAGGGTTTAGGGTTTAGGGTTTAGGGTTTAGGGTTTAGGGTTTAGGGTTTAGGGTTTAGGGTTTAGGGTTTAGGGTTTAGGGTTTAGGGTTTAGGGTTTAGGGTTTAGGGTTTAGGGTTTAGGGTTTAGGGTTTAGGGTTTAGGGTTTAGGGTTTAGGGTTTAGGGTTTAGGGTTTAGGGTTTAGGGTTTAGGGTTTAGGGTTTAGGGTTTAGGGTTTAGGGTTTAGGGTTTAGGGTTTAGGGTTTAGGGTTTAGGGTTTAGGGTTTAGGGTTTAGGGTTTAGGGTTTAGGGTTTAGGGTTTAGGGTTTAGGGTTTAGGGTTTAGGGTTTAGGGTTTAGGGTTTAGGGTTTAGGGTTTAGGGTTTAGGGTTTAGGGTTTAGGGTTTAGGGTTTAGGGTTTAGGGTTTAGGGTTTAGGGTTTAGGGTTTAGGGTTTAGGGTTTAGGGTTTAGGGTTTAGGGTTTAGGGTTTAGGGTTTAGGGTTTAGGGTTTAGGGTTTAGGGTTTAGGGTTTAGGGTTTAGGGTTTAGGGTTTAGGGTTTAGGGTTTAGGGTTTAGGGTTTAGGGTTTAGGGTTTAGGGTTTAGGGTTTAGGGTTTAGGGTTTAGGGTTTAGGGTTTAGGGTTTAGGGTTTAGGGTTTAGGGTTTAGGGTTTAGGGTTTAGGGTTTAGGGTTTAGGGTTTAGGGTTTAGGGTTTAGGGTTTAGGGTTTAGGGTTTAGGGTTTAGGGTTTAGGGTTTAGGGTTTAGGGTTTAGGGTTTAGGGTTTAGGGTTTAGGGTTTAGGGTTTAGGGTTTAGGGTTTAGGGTTTAGGGTTTAGGGTTTAGGGTTTAGGGTTTAGGGTTTAGGGTTTAGGGTTTAGGGTTTAGGGTTTAGGGTTTAGGGTTTAGGGTTTAGGGTTTAGGGTTTAGGGTTTAGGGTTTAGGGTTTAGGGTTTAGGGTTTAGGGTTTAGGGTTTAGGGTTTAGGGTTTAGGGTTTAGGGTTTAGGGTTTAGGGTTTAGGGTTTAGGGTTTAGGGTTTAGGGTTTAGGGTTTAGGGTTTAGGGTTTAGGGTTTAGGGTTTAGGGTTTAGGGTTTAGGGTTTAGGGTTTAGGGTTTAGGGTTTAGGGTTTAGGGTTTAGGGTTTAGGGTTTAGGGTTTAGGGTTTAGGGTTTAGGGTTTAGGGTTTAGGGTTTAGGGTTTAGGGTTTAGGGTTTAGGGTTTAGGGTTTAGGGTTTAGGGTTTAGGGTTTAGGGTTTAGGGTTTAGGGTTTAGGGTTTAGGGTTTAGGGTTTAGGGTTTAGGGTTTAGGGTTTAGGGTTTAGGGTTTAGGGTTTAGGGTTTAGGGTTTAGGGTTTAGGGTTTAGGGTTTAGGGTTTAGGGTTTAGGGTTTAGGGTTTAGGGTTTAGGGTTTAGGGTTTAGGGTTTAGGGTTTAGGGTTTAGGGTTTAGGGTTTAGGGTTTAGGGTTTAGGGTTTAGGGTTTAGGGTTTAGGGTTTAGGGTTTAGGGTTTAGGGTTTAGGGTTTAGGGTTTAGGGTTTAGGGTTTAGGGTTTAGGGTTTAGGGTTTAGGGTTTAGGGTTTAGGGTTTAGGGTTTAGGGTTTAGGGTTTAGGGTTTAGGGTTTAGGGTTTAGGGTTTAGGGTTTAGGGTTTAGGGTTTAGGGTTTAGGGTTTAGGGTTTAGGGTTTAGGGTTTAGGGTTTAGGGTTTAGGGTTTAGGGTTTAGGGTTTAGGGTTTAGGGTTTAGGGTTTAGGGTTTAGGGTTTAGGGTTTAGGGTTTAGGGTTTAGGGTTTAGGGTTTAGGGTTTAGGGTTTAGGGTTTAGGGTTTAGGGTTTAGGGTTTAGGGTTTAGGGTTTAGGGTTTAGGGTTTAGGGTTTAGGGTTTAGGGTTTAGGGTTTAGGGTTTAGGGTTTAGGGTTTAGGGTTTAGGGTTTAGGGTTTAGGGTTTAGGGTTTAGGGTTTAGGGTTTAGGGTTTAGGGTTTAGGGTTTAGGGTTTAGGGTTTAGGGTTTAGGGTTTAGGGTTTAGGGTTTAGGGTTTAGGGTTTAGGGTTTAGGGTTTAGGGTTTAGGGTTTAGGGTTTAGGGTTTAGGGTTTAGGGTTTAGGGTTTAGGGTTTAGGGTTTAGGGTTTAGGGTTTAGGGTTTAGGGTTTAGGGTTTAGGGTTTAGGGTTTAGGGTTTAGGGTTTAGGGTTTAGGGTTTAGGGTTTAGGGTTTAGGGTTTAGGGTTTAGGGTTTAGGGTTTAGGGTTTAGGGTTTAGGGTTTAGGGTTTAGGGTTTAGGGTTTAGGGTTTAGGGTTTAGGGTTTAGGGTTTAGGGTTTAGGGTTTAGGGTTTAGGGTTTAGGGTTTAGGGTTTAGGGTTTAGGGTTTAGGGTTTAGGGTTTAGGGTTTAGGGTTTAGGGTTTAGGGTTTAGGGTTTAGGGTTTAGGGTTTAGGGTTTAGGGTTTAGGGTTTAGGGTTTAGGGTTTAGGGTTTAGGGTTTAGGGTTTAGGGTTTAGGGTTTAGGGTTTAGGGTTTAGGGTTTAGGGTTTAGGGTTTAGGGTTTAGGGTTTAGGGTTTAGGGTTTAGGGTTTAGGGTTTAGGGTTTAGGGTTTAGGGTTTAGGGTTTAGGGTTTAGGGTTTAGGGTTTAGGGTTTAGGGTTTAGGGTTTAGGGTTTAGGGTTTAGGGTTTAGGGTTTAGGGTTTAGGGTTTAGGGTTTAGGGTTTAGGGTTTAGGGTTTAGGGTTTAGGGTTTAGGGTTTAGGGTTTAGGGTTTAGGGTTTAGGGTTTAGGGTTTAGGGTTTAGGGTTTAGGGTTTAGGGTTTAGGGTTTAGGGTTTAGGGTTTAGGGTTTAGGGTTTAGGGTTTAGGGTTTAGGGTTTAGGGTTTAGGGTTTAGGGTTTAGGGTTTAGGGTTTAGGGTTTAGGGTTTAGGGTTTAGGGTTTAGGGTTTAGGGTTTAGGGTTTAGGGTTTAGGGTTTAGGGTTTAGGGTTTAGGGTTTAGGGTTTAGGGTTTAGGGTTTAGGGTTTAGGGTTTAGGGTTTAGGGTTTAGGGTTTAGGGTTTAGGGTTTAGGGTTTAGGGTTTAGGGTTTAGGGTTTAGGGTTTAGGGTTTAGGGTTTAGGGTTTAGGGTTTAGGGTTTAGGGTTTAGGGTTTAGGGTTTAGGGTTTAGGGTTTAGGGTTTAGGGTTTAGGGTTTAGGGTTTAGGGTTTAGGGTTTAGGGTTTAGGGTTTAGGGTTTAGGGTTTAGGGTTTAGGGTTTAGGGTTTAGGGTTTAGGGTTTAGGGTTTAGGGTTTAGGGTTTAGGGTTTAGGGTTTAGGGTTTAGGGTTTAGGGTTTAGGGTTTAGGGTTTAGGGTTTAGGGTTTAGGGTTTAGGGTTTAGGGTTTAGGGTTTAGGGTTTAGGGTTTAGGGTTTAGGGTTTAGGGTTTAGGGTTTAGGGTTTAGGGTTTAGGGTTTAGGGTTTAGGGTTTAGGGTTTAGGGTTTAGGGTTTAGGGTTTAGGGTTTAGGGTTTAGGGTTTAGGGTTTAGGGTTTAGGGTTTAGGGTTTAGGGTTTAGGGTTTAGGGTTTAGGGTTTAGGGTTTAGGGTTTAGGGTTTAGGGTTTAGGGTTTAGGGTTTAGGGTTTAGGGTTTAGGGTTTAGGGTTTAGGG
>CM048606.1:0-15000 GCA_026413675.1 Populus pruinosa
CCCTAAACCCTAAACCCTAAACCCTAAACCCTAAACCCTAAACCCTAAACCCTAAACCCTAAACCCTAAACCCTAAACCCTAAACCCTAAACCCTAAACCCTAAACCCTAAACCCTAAACCCTAAACCCTAAACCCTAAACCCTAAACCCTAAACCCTAAACCCTAAACCCTAAACCCTAAACCCTAAACCCTAAACCCTAAACCCTAAACCCTAAACCCTAAACCCTAAACCCTAAACCCTAAACCCTAAACCCTAAACCCTAAACCCTAAACCCTAAACCCTAAACCCTAAACCCTAAACCCTAAACCCTAAACCCTAAACCCTAAACCCTAAACCCTAAACCCTAAACCCTAAACCCTAAACCCTAAACCCTAAACCCTAAACCCTAAACCCTAAACCCTAAACCCTAAACCCTAAACCCTAAACCCTAAACCCTAAACCCTAAACCCTAAACCCTAAACCCTAAACCCTAAACCCTAAACCCTAAACCCTAAACCCTAAACCCTAAACCCTAAACCCTAAACCCTAAACCCTAAACCCTAAACCCTAAACCCTAAACCCTAAACCCTAAACCCTAAACCCTAAACCCTAAACCCTAAACCCTAAACCCTAAACCCTAAACCCTAAACCCTAAACCCTAAACCCTAAACCCTAAACCCTAAACCCTAAACCCTAAACCCTAAACCCTAAACCCTAAACCCTAAACCCTAAACCCTAAACCCTAAACCCTAAACCCTAAACCCTAAACCCTAAACCCTAAACCCTAAACCCTAAACCCTAAACCCTAAACCCTAAACCCTAAACCCTAAACCCTAAACCCTAAACCCTAAACCCTAAACCCTAAACCCTAAACCCTAAACCCTAAACCCTAAACCCTAAACCCTAAACCCTAAACCCTAAACCCTAAACCCTAAACCCTAAACCCTAAACCCTAAACCCTAAACCCTAAACCCTAAACCCTAAACCCTAAACCCTAAACCCTAAACCCTAAACCCTAAACCCTAAACCCTAAACCCTAAACCCTAAACCCTAAACCCTAAACCCTAAACCCTAAACCCTAAACCCTAAACCCTAAACCCTAAACCCTAAACCCTAAACCCTAAACCCTAAACCCTAAACCCTAAACCCTAAACCCTAAACCCTAAACCCTAAACCCTAAACCCTAAACCCTAAACCCTAAACCCTAAACCCTAAACCCTAAACCCTAAACCCTAAACCCTAAACCCTAAACCCTAAACCCTAAACCCTAAACCCTAAACCCTAAACCCTAAACCCTAAACCCTAAACCCTAAACCCTAAACCCTAAACCCTAAACCCTAAACCCTAAACCCTAAACCCTAAACCCTAAACCCTAAACCCTAAACCCTAAACCCTAAACCCTAAACCCTAAACCCTAAACCCTAAACCCTAAACCCTAAACCCTAAACCCTAAACCCTAAACCCTAAACCCTAAACCCTAAACCCTAAACCCTAAACCCTAAACCCTAAACCCTAAACCCTAAACCCTAAACCCTAAACCCTAAACCCTAAACCCTAAACCCTAAACCCTAAACCCTAAACCCTAAACCCTAAACCCTAAACCCTAAACCCTAAACCCTAAACCCTAAACCCTAAACCCTAAACCCTAAACCCTAAACCCTAAACCCTAAACCCTAAACCCTAAACCCTAAACCCTAAACCCTAAACCCTAAACCCTAAACCCTAAACCCTAAACCCTAAACCCTAAACCCTAAACCCTAAACCCTAAACCCTAAACCCTAAACCCTAAACCCTAAACCCTAAACCCTAAACCCTAAACCCTAAACCCTAAACCCTAAACCCTAAACCCTAAACCCTAAACCCTAAACCCTAAACCCTAAACCCTAAACCCTAAACCCTAAACCCTAAACCCTAAACCCTAAACCCTAAACCCTAAACCCTAAACCCTAAACCCTAAACCCTAAACCCTAAACCCTAAACCCTAAACCCTAAACCCTAAACCCTAAACCCTAAACCCTAAACCCTAAACCCTAAACCCTAAACCCTAAACCCTAAACCCTAAACCCTAAACCCTAAACCCTAAACCCTAAACCCTAAACCCTAAACCCTAAACCCTAAACCCTAAACCCTAAACCCTAAACCCTAAACCCTAAACCCTAAACCCTAAACCCTAAACCCTAAACCCTAAACCCTAAACCCTAAACCCTAAACCCTAAACCCTAAACCCTAAACCCTAAACCCTAAACCCTAAACCCTAAACCCTAAACCCTAAACCCTAAACCCTAAACCCTAAACCCTAAACCCTAAACCCTAAACCCTAAACCCTAAACCCTAAACCCTAAACCCTAAACCCTAAACCCTAAACCCTAAACCCTAAACCCTAAACCCTAAACCCTAAACCCTAAACCCTAAACCCTAAACCCTAAACCCTAAACCCTAAACCCTAAACCCTAAACCCTAAACCCTAAACCCTAAACCCTAAACCCTAAACCCTAAACCCTAAACCCTAAACCCTAAACCCTAAACCCTAAACCCTAAACCCTAAACCCTAAACCCTAAACCCTAAACCCTAAACCCTAAACCCTAAACCCTAAACCCTAAACCCTAAACCCTAAACCCTAAACCCTAAACCCTAAACCCTAAACCCTAAACCCTAAACCCTAAACCCTAAACCCTAAACCCTAAACCCTAAACCCTAAACCCTAAACCCTAAACCCTAAACCCTAAACCCTAAACCCTAAACCCTAAACCCTAAACCCTAAACCCTAAACCCTAAACCCTAAACCCTAAACCCTAAACCCTAAACCCTAAACCCTAAACCCTAAACCCTAAACCCTAAACCCTAAACCCTAAACCCTAAACCCTAAACCCTAAACCCTAAACCCTAAACCCTAAACCCTAAACCCTAAACCCTAAACCCTAAACCCTAAACCCTAAACCCTAAACCCTAAACCCTAAACCCTAAACCCTAAACCCTAAACCCTAAACCCTAAACCCTAAACCCTAAACCCTAAACCCTAAACCCTAAACCCTAAACCCTAAACCCTAAACCCTAAACCCTAAACCCTAAACCCTAAACCCTAAACCCTAAACCCTAAACCCTAAACCCTAAACCCTAAACCCTAAACCCTAAACCCTAAACCCTAAACCCTAAACCCTAAACCCTAAACCCTAAACCCTAAACCCTAAACCCTAAACCCTAAACCCTAAACCCTAAACCCTAAACCCTAAACCCTAAACCCTAAACCCTAAACCCTAAACCCTAAACCCTAAACCCTAAACCCTAAACCCTAAACCCTAAACCCTAAACCCTAAACCCTAAACCCTAAACCCTAAACCCTAAACCCTAAACCCTAAACCCTAAACCCTAAACCCTAAACCCTAAACCCTAAACCCTAAACCCTAAACCCTAAACCCTAAACCCTAAACCCTAAACCCTAAACCCTAAACCCTAAACCCTAAACCCTAAACCCTAAACCCTAAACCCTAAACCCTAAACCCTAAACCCTAAACCCTAAACCCTAAACCCTAAACCCTAAACCCTAAACCCTAAACCCTAAACCCTAAACCCTAAACCCTAAACCCTAAACCCTAAACCCTAAACCCTAAACCCTAAACCCTAAACCCTAAACCCTAAACCCTAAACCCTAAACCCTAAACCCTAAACCCTAAACCCTAAACCCTAAACCCTAAACCCTAAACCCTAAACCCTAAACCCTAAACCCTAAACCCTAAACCCTAAACCCTAAACCCTAAACCCTAAACCCTAAACCCTAAACCCTAAACCCTAAACCCTAAACCCTAAACCCTAAACCCTAAACCCTAAACCCTAAACCCTAAACCCTAAACCCTAAACCCTAAACCCTAAACCCTAAACCCTAAACCCTAAACCCTAAACCCTAAACCCTAAACCCTAAACCCTAAACCCTAAACCCTAAACCCTAAACCCTAAACCCTAAACCCTAAACCCTAAACCCTAAACCCTAAACCCTAAACCCTAAACCCTAAACCCTAAACCCTAAACCCTAAACCCTAAACCCTAAACCCTAAACCCTAAACCCTAAACCCTAAACCCTAAACCCTAAACCCTAAACCCTAAACCCTAAACCCTAAACCCTAAACCCTAAACCCTAAACCCTAAACCCTAAACCCTAAACCCTAAACCCTAAACCCTAAACCCTAAACCCTAAACCCTAAACCCTAAACCCTAAACCCTAAACCCTAAACCCTAAACCCTAAACCCTAAACCCTAAACCCTAAACCCTAAACCCTAAACCCTAAACCCTAAACCCTAAACCCTAAACCCTAAACCCTAAACCCTAAACCCTAAACCCTAAACCCTAAACCCTAAACCCTAAACCCTAAACCCTAAACCCTAAACCCTAAACCCTAAACCCTAAACCCTAAACCCTAAACCCTAAACCCTAAACCCTAAACCCTAAACCCTAAACCCTAAACCCTAAACCCTAAACCCTAAACCCTAAACCCTAAACCCTAAACCCTAAACCCTAAACCCTAAACCCTAAACCCTAAACCCTAAACCCTAAACCCTAAACCCTAAACCCTAAACCCTAAACCCTAAACCCTAAACCCTAAACCCTAAACCCTAAACCCTAAACCCTAAACCCTAAACCCTAAACCCTAAACCCTAAACCCTAAACCCTAAACCCTAAACCCTAAACCCTAAACCCTAAACCCTAAACCCTAAACCCTAAACCCTAAACCCTAAACCCTAAACCCTAAACCCTAAACCCTAAACCCTAAACCCTAAACCCTAAACCCTAAACCCTAAACCCTAAACCCTAAACCCTAAACCCTAAACCCTAAACCCTAAACCCTAAACCCTAAACCCTAAACCCTAAACCCTAAACCCTAAACCCTAAACCCTAAACCCTAAACCCTAAACCCTAAACCCTAAACCCTAAACCCTAAACCCTAAACCCTAAACCCTAAACCCTAAACCCTAAACCCTAAACCCTAAACCCTAAACCCTAAACCCTAAACCCTAAACCCTAAACCCTAAACCCTAAACCCTAAACCCTAAACCCTAAACCCTAAACCCTAAACCCTAAACCCTAAACCCTAAACCCTAAACCCTAAACCCTAAACCCTAAACCCTAAACCCTAAACCCTAAACCCTAAACCCTAAACCCTAAACCCTAAACCCTAAACCCTAAACCCTAAACCCTAAACCCTAAACCCTAAACCCTAAACCCTAAACCCTAAACCCTAAACCCTAAACCCTAAACCCTAAACCCTAAACCCTAAACCCTAAACCCTAAACCCTAAACCCTAAACCCTAAACCCTAAACCCTAAACCCTAAACCCTAAACCCTAAACCCTAAACCCTAAACCCTAAACCCTAAACCCTAAACCCTAAACCCTAAACCCTAAACCCTAAACCCTAAACCCTAAACCCTAAACCCTAAACCCTAAACCCTAAACCCTAAACCCTAAACCCTAAACCCTAAACCCTAAACCCTAAACCCTAAACCCTAAACCCTAAACCCTAAACCCTAAACCCTAAACCCTAAACCCTAAACCCTAAACCCTAAACCCTAAACCCTAAACCCTAAACCCTAAACCCTAAACCCTAAACCCTAAACCCTAAACCCTAAACCCTAAACCCTAAACCCTAAACCCTAAACCCTAAACCCTAAACCCTAAACCCTAAACCCTAAACCCTAAACCCTAAACCCTAAACCCTAAACCCTAAACCCTAAACCCTAAACCCTAAACCCTAAACCCTAAACCCTAAACCCTAAACCCTAAACCCTAAACCCTAAACCCTAAACCCTAAACCCTAAACCCTAAACCCTAAACCCTAAACCCTAAACCCTAAACCCTAAACCCTAAACCCTAAACCCTAAACCCTAAACCCTAAACCCTAAACCCTAAACCCTAAACCCTAAACCCTAAACCCTAAACCCTAAACCCTAAACCCTAAACCCTAAACCCTAAACCCTAAACCCTAAACCCTAAACCCTAAACCCTAAACCCTAAACCCTAAACCCTAAACCCTAAACCCTAAACCCTAAACCCTAAACCCTAAACCCTAAACCCTAAACCCTAAACCCTAAACCCTAAACCCTAAACCCTAAACCCTAAACCCTAAACCCTAAACCCTAAACCCTAAACCCTAAACCCTAAACCCTAAACCCTAAACCCTAAACCCTAAACCCTAAACCCTAAACCCTAAACCCTAAACCCTAAACCCTAAACCCTAAACCCTAAACCCTAAACCCTAAACCCTAAACCCTAAACCCTAAACCCTAAACCCTAAACCCTAAACCCTAAACCCTAAACCCTAAACCCTAAACCCTAAACCCTAAACCCTAAACCCTAAACCCTAAACCCTAAACCCTAAACCCTAAACCCTAAACCCTAAACCCTAAACCCTAAACCCTAAACCCTAAACCCTAAACCCTAAACCCTAAACCCTAAACCCTAAACCCTAAACCCTAAACCCTAAACCCTAAACCCTAAACCCTAAACCCTAAACCCTAAACCCTAAACCCTAAACCCTAAACCCTAAACCCTAAACCCTAAACCCTAAACCCTAAACCCTAAACCCTAAACCCTAAACCCTAAACCCTAAACCCTAAACCCTAAACCCTAAACCCTAAACCCTAAACCCTAAACCCTAAACCCTAAACCCTAAACCCTAAACCCTAAACCCTAAACCCTAAACCCTAAACCCTAAACCCTAAACCCTAAACCCTAAACCCTAAACCCTAAACCCTAAACCCTAAACCCTAAACCCTAAACCCTAAACCCTAAACCCTAAACCCTAAACCCTAAACCCTAAACCCTAAACCCTAAACCCTAAACCCTAAACCCTAAACCCTAAACCCTAAACCCTAAACCCTAAACCCTAAACCCTAAACCCTAAACCCTAAACCCTAAACCCTAAACCCTAAACCCTAAACCCTAAACCCTAAACCCTAAACCCTAAACCCTAAACCCTAAACCCTAAACCCTAAACCCTAAACCCTAAACCCTAAACCCTAAACCCTAAACCCTAAACCCTAAACCCTAAACCCTAAACCCTAAACCCTAAACCCTAAACCCTAAACCCTAAACCCTAAACCCTAAACCCTAAACCCTAAACCCTAAACCCTAAACCCTAAACCCTAAACCCTAAACCCTAAACCCTAAACCCTAAACCCTAAACCCTAAACCCTAAACCCTAAACCCTAAACCCTAAACCCTAAACCCTAAACCCTAAACCCTAAACCCTAAACCCTAAACCCTAAACCCTAAACCCTAAACCCTAAACCCTAAACCCTAAACCCTAAACCCTAAACCCTAAACCCTAAACCCTAAACCCTAAACCCTAAACCCTAAACCCTAAACCCTAAACCCTAAACCCTAAACCCTAAACCCTAAACCCTAAACCCTAAACCCTAAACCCTAAACCCTAAACCCTAAACCCTAAACCCTAAACCCTAAACCCTAAACCCTAAACCCTAAACCCTAAACCCTAAACCCTAAACCCTAAACCCTAAACCCTAAACCCTAAACCCTAAACCCTAAACCCTAAACCCTAAACCCTAAACCCTAAACCCTAAACCCTAAACCCTAAACCCTAAACCCTAAACCCTAAACCCTAAACCCTAAACCCTAAACCCTAAACCCTAAACCCTAAACCCTAAACCCTAAACCCTAAACCCTAAACCCTAAACCCTAAACCCTAAACCCTAAACCCTAAACCCTAAACCCTAAACCCTAAACCCTAAACCCTAAACCCTAAACCCTAAACCCTAAACCCTAAACCCTAAACCCTAAACCCTAAACCCTAAACCCTAAACCCTAAACCCTAAACCCTAAACCCTAAACCCTAAACCCTAAACCCTAAACCCTAAACCCTAAACCCTAAACCCTAAACCCTAAACCCTAAACCCTAAACCCTAAACCCTAAACCCTAAACCCTAAACCCTAAACCCTAAACCCTAAACCCTAAACCCTAAACCCTAAACCCTAAACCCTAAACCCTAAACCCTAAACCCTAAACCCTAAACCCTAAACCCTAAACCCTAAACCCTAAACCCTAAACCCTAAACCCTAAACCCTAAACCCTAAACCCTAAACCCTAAACCCTAAACCCTAAACCCTAAACCCTAAACCCTAAACCCTAAACCCTAAACCCTAAACCCTAAACCCTAAACCCTAAACCCTAAACCCTAAACCCTAAACCCTAAACCCTAAACCCTAAACCCTAAACCCTAAACCCTAAACCCTAAACCCTAAACCCTAAACCCTAAACCCTAAACCCTAAACCCTAAACCCTAAACCCTAAACCCTAAACCCTAAACCCTAAACCCTAAACCCTAAACCCTAAACCCTAAACCCTAAACCCTAAACCCTAAACCCTAAACCCTAAACCCTAAACCCTAAACCCTAAACCCTAAACCCTAAACCCTAAACCCTAAACC
The DNA here is from genome assembly GCA_026413675.1 of Populus pruinosa. Classification (NCBI taxonomy): domain Eukaryota; kingdom Viridiplantae; phylum Streptophyta; class Magnoliopsida; order Malpighiales; family Salicaceae; genus Populus; species Populus pruinosa. Next base: position 8,417 of record CM048606.1, read on the forward strand.
CTAAACCCTAAACCCTAAACCCTAAACCCTAAACCCTAAACCCTAAACCCTAAACCCTAAACCCTAAACCCTAAACCCTAAACCCTAAACCCTAAACCCTAAACCCTAAACCCTAAACCCTAAACCCTAAACCCTAAACCCTAAACCCTAAACCCTAAACCCTAAACCCTAAACCCTAAACCCTAAACCCTAAACCCTAAACCCTAAACCCTAAACCCTAAACCCTAAACCCTAAACCCTAAACCCTAAACCCTAAACCCTAAACCCTAAACCCTAAACCCTAAACCCTAAACCCTAAACCCTAAACCCTAAACCCTAAACCCTAAACCCTAAACCCTAAACCCTAAACCCTAAACCCTAAACCCTAAACCCTAAACCCTAAACCCTAAACCCTAAACCCTAAACCCTAAACCCTAAACCCTAAACCCTAAACCCTAAACCCTAAACCCTAAACCCTAAACCCTAAACCCTAAACCCTAAACCCTAAACCCTAAACCCTAAACCCTAAACCCTAAACCCTAAACCCTAAACCCTAAACCCTAAACCCTAAACCCTAAACCCTAAACCCTAAACCCTAAACCCTAAACCCTAAACCCTAAACCCTAAACCCTAAACCCTAAACCCTAAACCCTAAACCCTAAACCCTAAACCCTAAACCCTAAACCCTAAACCCTAAACCCTAAACCCTAAACCCTAAACCCTAAACCCTAAACCCTAAACCCTAAACCCTAAACCCTAAACCCTAAACCCTAAACCCTAAACCCTAAACCCTAAACCCTAAACCCTAAACCCTAAACCCTAAACCCTAAACCCTAAACCCTAAACCCTAAACCCTAAACCCTAAACCCTAAACCCTAAACCCTAAACCCTAAACCCTAAACCCTAAACCCTAAACCCTAAACCCTAAACCCTAAACCCTAAACCCTAAACCCTAAACCCTAAACCCTAAACCCTAAACCCTAAACCCTAAACCCTAAACCCTAAACCCTAAACCCTAAACCCTAAACCCTAAACCCTAAACCCTAAACCCTAAACCCTAAACCCTAAACCCTAAACCCTAAACCCTAAACCCTAAACCCTAAACCCTAAACCCTAAACCCTAAACCCTAAACCCTAAACCCTAAACCCTAAACCCTAAACCCTAAACCCTAAACCCTAAACCCTAAACCCTAAACCCTAAACCCTAAACCCTAAACCCTAAACCCTAAACCCTAAACCCTAAACCCTAAACCCTAAACCCTAAACCCTAAACCCTAAACCCTAAACCCTAAACCCTAAACCCTAAACCCTAAACCCTAAACCCTAAACCCTAAACCCTAAACCCTAAACCCTAAACCCTAAACCCTAAACCCTAAACCCTAAACCCTAAACCCTAAACCCTAAACCCTAAACCCTAAACCCTAAACCCTAAACCCTAAACCCTAAACCCTAAACCCTAAACCCTAAACCCTAAACCCTAAACCCTAAACCCTAAACCCTAAACCCTAAACCCTAAACCCTAAACCCTAAACCCTAAACCCTAAACCCTAAACCCTAAACCCTAAACCCTAAACCCTAAACCCTAAACCCTAAACCCTAAACCCTAAACCCTAAACCCTAAACCCTAAACCCTAAACCCTAAACCCTAAACCCTAAACCCTAAACCCTAAACCCTAAACCCTAAACCCTAAACCCTAAACCCTAAACCCTAAACCCTAAACCCTAAACCCTAAACCCTAAACCCTAAACCCTAAACCCTAAACCCTAAACCCTAAACCCTAAACCCTAAACCCTAAACCCTAAACCCTAAACCCTAAACCCTAAACCCTAAACCCTAAACCCTAAACCCTAAACCCTAAACCCTAAACCCTAAACCCTAAACCCTAAACCCTAAACCCTAAACCCTAAACCCTAAACCCTAAACCCTAAACCCTAAACCCTAAACCCTAAACCCTAAACCCTAAACCCTAAACCCTAAACCCTAAACCCTAAACCCTAAACCCTAAACCCTAAACCCTAAACCCTAAACCCTAAACCCTAAACCCTAAACCCTAAACCCTAAACCCTAAACCCTAAACCCTAAACCCTAAACCCTAAACCCTAAACCCTAAACCCTAAACCCTAAACCCTAAACCCTAAACCCTAAACCCTAAACCCTAAACCCTAAACCCTAAACCCTAAACCCTAAACCCTAAACCCTAAACCCTAAACCCTAAACCCTAAACCCTAAACCCTAAACCCTAAACCCTAAACCCTAAACCCTAAACCCTAAACCCTAAACCCTAAACCCTAAACCCTAAACCCTAAACCCTAAACCCTAAACCCTAAACCCTAAACCCTAAACCCTAAACCCTAAACCCTAAACCCTAAACCCTAAACCCTAAACCCTAAACCCTAAACCCTAAACCCTAAACCCTAAACCCTAAACCCTAAACCCTAAACCCTAAACCCTAAACCCTAAACCCTAAACCCTAAACCCTAAACCCTAAACCCTAAACCCTAAACCCTAAACCCTAAACCCTAAACCCTAAACCCTAAACCCTAAACCCTAAACCCTAAACCCTAAACCCTAAACCCTAAACCCTAAACCCTAAACCCTAAACCCTAAACCCTAAACCCTAAACCCTAAACCCTAAACCCTAAACCCTAAACCCTAAACCCTAAACCCTAAACCCTAAACCCTAAACCCTAAACCCTAAACCCTAAACCCTAAACCCTAAACCCTAAACCCTAAACCCTAAACCCTAAACCCTAAACCCTAAACCCTAAACCCTAAACCCTAAACCCTAAACCCTAAACCCTAAACCCTAAACCCTAAACCCTAAACCCTAAACCCTAAACCCTAAACCCTAAACCCTAAACCCTAAACCCTAAACCCTAAACCCTAAACCCTAAACCCTAAACCCTAAACCCTAAACCCTAAACCCTAAACCCTAAACCCTAAACCCTAAACCCTAAACCCTAAACCCTAAACCCTAAACCCTAAACCCTAAACCCTAAACCCTAAACCCTAAACCCTAAACCCTAAACCCTAAACCCTAAACCCTAAACCCTAAACCCTAAACCCTAAACCCTAAACCCTAAACCCTAAACCCTAAACCCTAAACCCTAAACCCTAAACCCTAAACCCTAAACCCTAAACCCTAAACCCTAAACCCTAAACCCTAAACCCTAAACCCTAAACCCTAAACCCTAAACCCTAAACCCTAAACCCTAAACCCTAAACCCTAAACCCTAAACCCTAAACCCTAAACCCTAAACCCTAAACCCTAAACCCTAAACCCTAAACCCTAAACCCTAAACCCTAAACCCTAAACCCTAAACCCTAAACCCTAAACCCTAAACCCTAAACCCTAAACCCTAAACCCTAAACCCTAAACCCTAAACCCTAAACCCTAAACCCTAAACCCTAAACCCTAAACCCTAAACCCTAAACCCTAAACCCTAAACCCTAAACCCTAAACCCTAAACCCTAAACCCTAAACCCTAAACCCTAAACCCTAAACCCTAAACCCTAAACCCTAAACCCTAAACCCTAAACCCTAAACCCTAAACCCTAAACCCTAAACCCTAAACCCTAAACCCTAAACCCTAAACCCTAAACCCTAAACCCTAAACCCTAAACCCTAAACCCTAAACCCTAAACCCTAAACCCTAAACCCTAAACCCTAAACCCTAAACCCTAAACCCTAAACCCTAAACCCTAAACCCTAAACCCTAAACCCTAAACCCTAAACCCTAAACCCTAAACCCTAAACCCTAAACCCTAAACCCTAAACCCTAAACCCTAAACCCTAAACCCTAAACCCTAAACCCTAAACCCTAAACCCTAAACCCTAAACCCTAAACCCTAAACCCTAAACCCTAAACCCTAAACCCTAAACCCTAAACCCTAAACCCTAAACCCTAAACCCTAAACCCTAAACCCTAAACCCTAAACCCTAAACCCTAAACCCTAAACCCTAAACCCTAAACCCTAAACCCTAAACCCTAAACCCTAAACCCTAAACCCTAAACCCTAAACCCTAAACCCTAAACCCTAAACCCTAAACCCTAAACCCTAAACCCTAAACCCTAAACCCTAAACCCTAAACCCTAAACCCTAAACCCTAAACCCTAAACCCTAAACCCTAAACCCTAAACCCTAAACCCTAAACCCTAAACCCTAAACCCTAAACCCTAAACCCTAAACCCTAAACCCTAAACCCTAAACCCTAAACCCTAAACCCTAAACCCTAAACCCTAAACCCTAAACCCTAAACCCTAAACCCTAAACCCTAAACCCTAAACCCTAAACCCTAAACCCTAAACCCTAAACCCTAAACCCTAAACCCTAAACCCTAAACCCTAAACCCTAAACCCTAAACCCTAAACCCTAAACCCTAAACCCTAAACCCTAAACCCTAAACCCTAAACCCTAAACCCTAAACCCTAAACCCTAAACCCTAAACCCTAAACCCTAAACCCTAAACCCTAAACCCTAAACCCTAAACCCTAAACCCTAAACCCTAAACCCTAAACCCTAAACCCTAAACCCTAAACCCTAAACCCTAAACCCTAAACCCTAAACCCTAAACCCTAAACCCTAAACCCTAAACCCTAAACCCTAAACCCTAAACCCTAAACCCTAAACCCTAAACCCTAAACCCTAAACCCTAAACCCTAAACCCTAAACCCTAAACCCTAAACCCTAAACCCTAAACCCTAAACCCTAAACCCTAAACCCTAAACCCTAAACCCTAAACCCTAAACCCTAAACCCTAAACCCTAAACCCTAAACCCTAAACCCTAAACCCTAAACCCTAAACCCTAAACCCTAAACCCTAAACCCTAAACCCTAAACCCTAAACCCTAAACCCTAAACCCTAAACCCTAAACCCTAAACCCTAAACCCTAAACCCTAAACCCTAAACCCTAAACCCTAAACCCTAAACCCTAAACCCTAAACCCTAAACCCTAAACCCTAAACCCTAAACCCTAAACCCTAAACCCTAAACCCTAAACCCTAAACCCTAAACCCTAAACCCTAAACCCTAAACCCTAAACCCTAAACCCTAAACCCTAAACCCTAAACCCTAAACCCTAAACCCTAAACCCTAAACCCTAAACCCTAAACCCTAAACCCTAAACCCTAAACCCTAAACCCTAAACCCTAAACCCTAAACCCTAAACCCTAAACCCTAAACCCTAAACCCTAAACCCTAAACCCTAAACCCTAAACCCTAAACCCTAAACCCTAAACCCTAAACCCTAAACCCTAAACCCTAAACCCTAAACCCTAAACCCTAAACCCTAAACCCTAAACCCTAAACCCTAAACCCTAAACCCTAAACCCTAAACCCTAAACCCTAAACCCTAAACCCTAAACCCTAAACCCTAAACCCTAAACCCTAAACCCTAAACCCTAAACCCTAAACCCTAAACCCTAAACCCTAAACCCTAAACCCTAAACCCTAAACCCTAAACCCTAAACCCTAAACCCTAAACCCTAAACCCTAAACCCTAAACCCTAAACCCTAAACCCTAAACCCTAAACCCTAAACCCTAAACCCTAAACCCTAAACCCTAAACCCTAAACCCTAAACCCTAAACCCTAAACCCTAAACCCTAAACCCTAAACCCTAAACCCTAAACCCTAAACCCTAAACCCTAAACCCTAAACCCTAAACCCTAAACCCTAAACCCTAAACCCTAAACCCTAAACCCTAAACCCTAAACCCTAAACCCTAAACCCTAAACCCTAAACCCTAAACCCTAAACCCTAAACCCTAAACCCTAAACCCTAAACCCTAAACCCTAAACCCTAAACCCTAAACCCTAAACCCTAAACCCTAAACCCTAAACCCTAAACCCTAAACCCTAAACCCTAAACCCTAAACCCTAAACCCTAAACCCTAAACCCTAAACCCTAAACCCTAAACCCTAAACCCTAAACCCTAAACCCTAAACCCTAAACCCTAAACCCTAAACCCTAAACCCTAAACCCTAAACCCTAAACCCTAAACCCTAAACCCTAAACCCTAAACCCTAAACCCTAAACCCTAAACCCTAAACCCTAAACCCTAAACCCTAAACCCTAAACCCTAAACCCTAAACCCTAAACCCTAAACCCTAAACCCTAAACCCTAAACCCTAAACCCTAAACCCTAAACCCTAAACCCTAAACCCTAAACCCTAAACCCTAAACCCTAAACCCTAAACCCTAAACCCTAAACCCTAAACCCTAAACCCTAAACCCTAAACCCTAAACCCTAAACCCTAAACCCTAAACCCTAAACCCTAAACCCTAAACCCTAAACCCTAAACCCTAAACCCTAAACCCTAAACCCTAAACCCTAAACCCTAAACCCTAAACCCTAAACCCTAAACCCTAAACCCTAAACCCTAAACCCTAAACCCTAAACCCTAAACCCTAAACCCTAAACCCTAAACCCTAAACCCTAAACCCTAAACCCTAAACCCTAAACCCTAAACCCTAAACCCTAAACCCTAAACCCTAAACCCTAAACCCTAAACCCTAAACCCTAAACCCTAAACCCTAAACCCTAAACCCTAAACCCTAAACCCTAAACCCTAAACCCTAAACCCTAAACCCTAAACCCTAA